>BROG01000713.1:355000-367996 GCA_030159075.1 Atrina japonica | reverse complement strand
ACTTATCCGGGCAGATAACACTTACATTACTCTGGGAGAAGAGTATGGCCTCGTCGTATCACTGACATTGGAAGCAAGTCGAGTTAACGACGGGAACACAAAAAGGTCTTCGAGAGTTGCAGATTGCATCTTGCAATTGATGTCAATATAATTCTGTATAGCTGGAAATAATTTTCGACTCTGTTTATTTTCGCACATTTTCGACAGAAATACATTCACACTTAAGAAATTCGCCCTAATTCACCATACTCTCAAGAATATATCAATTATTTGACTTGAAAAATGTCGTTTTCATTTTTAATTCGTCCCATAATTTCAGGACGAAAAATGCGAAATTTAAACGGGGTAAAAAGTAATGCAATCATTATGAAAATAGACCATTATGTATTTTGTATTGTCGCGGATAAAGAAAAAAAATAGAATCTACCCATACCTTCAACGCATATCAAAGGGGCGTTAGCTGTGTTTAACAAATGAACGTTACTTCAAAACGTTAACAAAACAATTATTTCAATTGTATCTCCTTTTAATATTCGAACTTGATGCACCATAAAAACCCCTGGCCCCCATGCACGACGTACTAACCACTTGACCATCTACGCATTCAAGTATATATATATATATATATATATATATATATATATATATATATATATATATATATATATATATATATATATATATATATATATATATATATGTAGTAAAAAGGCAAATAAATATTTAAGTGCCATAACAATCCGAATAATCACATTTAATAATCTATATAATTTTATTGAAAATGATAAGAAATACATAAATATATCCTATGGAAATACCTTAAAATTGAGTGCAGCTCATCGTTTTACAAAAGTAAGAATCCTCTTCGATCCCAGATCGCTGTTTGATATTTACACTGTAGGTAGATTAACTTACATATATTTCCCAATGATATCCATATAAAATTCATATACCAAAGTATAAATCAATAGAATGTCCAGGACATAGAAACAAATCCGGTAAAAATTGACAAACACTGACCTCTGGAAACTAAGAGGTGGGATCACGTGCATTGGAGGAGTAAGCATGCCCTGTCGACCGTTCACACCCGCCGTGAGTCCACAGTCAAGTCCAATGAAACACATGAGGAGTGTATCCTCGTTACAATTGGTACAGACGTCTCAACAACCGCCAACTAAAAGACAACTCAACATTTCACTTAATGAAACAGTGTAGTCGCAAACAAGCCTATTATACCGACCGTAGAATTTGCGGAACGTTGACATTAAACGCGGTTTTCGAAATCCATATCCACTCATCTTTTTGTAATTAAAATATGATATGCACTCAACATTTGTAATTAAAATACTTATATACGTAATGATTTACAATAACTTGATAATCCAACACCGTGTGTATGTGAATAATCGAATATGAAAGATAATATGCCACTGTAAAGATTACATGGGTTATCAAGCCACTCTTCACACCTATCCATTCAGACTTCATACATTATAATTAAACTTACATTCTTCCCCATACTTGTACAGAAAAAAAAATATACGTTCAACAAAAAATACTTTATATAAATTCAAAATATAACATATTATTTGTAAATTAAGCACTGAATAATTATGCAATTTATTTGTCTTCATGAATTTAATAGTGATCTTAATAAATAAATGAAAGATAGATATATGCTCTGGAAATCAAACCAAAGTAAATTGGGTGTGGCTATAATCTTGACAAAATTTGCACATGGATATCCTTACTTTTTAAAGAAAGATAAACCTGCAGTGTGTAAATATTCACAATTTTACCAGTGCGTGGATAAAGGCCGGGAATTGACAACATACTAAGAGTCTGTTTGTACCTAAGTCCTGATTACAGTTTTTGTAAATCTAAAACACTAGATGGTTGAACAGCAGGTTGATTCTTATCTTCACACGAAGCCAACAGCAGGTTGATTCTTATCTTCACGCCAAGCCAAGGCATGGAAAGACCATGACCAATTCTGGTACAGACATAATGATGCATATGTGTCCACAAAAATTGTCGGATTCCATTTGATGACATTTTTGACAGTTCATTTTCAAAAATATTAACCATATAAAAATCTCAGATAACAAAGTATAAATCTTTCTGATGTCCAGGATATAGATTTAAACCTGGTAAAAATGGACACACACAGACCTCTGGGAACCAAGAGGTGGGATCAGGTTCAATGGAGTAGTAAGCATCCCCTGTCGACCGGTCAAACCCGTCGTGAGTGCACGGTCAAATCCAAATGAAATACGCGAGGAACGAATTCTCGTCTCAATTTGTACAGACGTCTCAACAACCGTCAACAAAAAGGCGACTCAACATTTCACTTTGTGAAATAGAGTGATCGCAAACAAAACTATTATACCGATCGTAAAATTTGCGGAACGTTGACATCAAACGCGGTTTTGAATTCTCTGTGTCAAGAATTTTTCAGTGAGTAGTTTACATCTGTGTATGAAATGTTCATATGCTGAATACGCCCTGTCATATAATATCATTTGTGAAATATAAACTTCATATGCAGGTGACTGTGGGGTATTACTACTTAATTGTGGAAATTTTACAATGGGGTAGCCGAAATCTTTGCGTTTGTCGTATAGCTTAGGTGCCAATTTCCCGTCTGTGTCTATAGTAAGTAAAATGTCAAAGTATGAAGCGTGATTCTTTTGAATCTTTAATTTTTAGTTCGCTGGGATATATCGCATTGACATATGTATGAAATATCCATTTCAAAAGTTCAAAAATTGTAAGATATGTAATATATCAATTACTGATCAAGGATTCACTAGCAATCTGACAAATAAGCATTACAATACCAGAAGCGTGAATCATTTGGATTATAAAACATCTAACGTTGCTTACCTTGTGTGGATTAATCTATGTTACTGAGACAAATGGGCCCTTAAAAAAAGAGTATCTGGTCATAGATTTAAGGTTAATAATGGGGGTAACCAGATACTCTATCGACATTTCTACCAACCTGACCATTCAATTTTGTCTATGAGATTGTGTATAATTTAAAAGATATACAACTGGACCAACAATCCCACCTTGAGTACCCTCTTCAGCAGAAAACATGAAGAATATTGGATTCGACAGCTTGACATTGCATACCCTTATGGATGTAATGATAATATCTAAAGTGTGGGAAATTTATCAAGTCCACAGTGTAGTAATGTCAATGTGATGAAACGTTTTAATTCTAACGTAAGACGTAAGCGAAGTCTCGAACATCGTTCATACATCAGACCCAAATTACATGATGTCACTTTTTCATTTCTTTTACGTTAGGTTAACACACAAAAAATGGGTTTTCATCACCTTCGCGGCAAACTTTATTCAATTCCTTCTACACATCTTAATGGCCTTTTTCAGGAAGCGAGAATGGACCCCTACTACTCCAGAATACACTGAACTCCGTTATAATGGACATTGCAATGTTTAAACATACACACGTTACAAGCGATTACAGAAACGTCTTTTCAGTAAACTTAAATTTTTAAATAAAGGTATAGACGCATTAAACATTATTAATGTTATACATCATAAAGAAAAATTAGTCCCGTGTTCCGCTATATTTTAACTTGAAGACCGTTCTTTTGAAATACCTACGACCGATAGTGATTTTGAGTTACAATATCTTCACTGGATACCTTAACTTCACAAAACTCCATATAAAAAGAGGTACGTGCCAGTATCCAGCAAATGTTCTACCAAACCTTTATTTTACTCCTTACTATTATACCGACAGCCATGGAAACTTCAGCAATAATGTGCAGTTGCTTATTCAGAAGCGGTGTAAATCAGATGTGGATGCTTAAAAGTTCTAAACAGCTTTATGAAAATTTAAAGGCACACATTTTTTCCTGATATTTATAGTATCAAAACATACAACTTCTCTACTCTTAATACAAAAAAATACATAAAAATTTAAGGGAGGCTTTCCAGTCTCATAGACAACTGTTTTTTCACCATAGGTGGTAACCGAAAATTAAATATCTATAGATTTGTTATCATAATAATTATTTTGTCAAACACCACTATAGACAATATATTTGTAATGTTGGCATTCCAATGGGAACCAATTGTGCACCTTCATTGGATGACCCGTTCCTTCATCTATACGAAGCAGACTTCATTCAGAAACTACTGAATCAAAAGGAGAAAAAGTTAGTGATTTCCTTAATTTGACATTTAGGTATATCGACGAGGTTTTTTTAAATTAATAATGACAGTTTTCATACAGATGTCATTATATATCCCAGCGAACTAGAACTTTAAGACACATCAGAATCAAGTACAAACGCTTCATACTTAGACATTGTACTTACAATGGACACAGACGGGGAATTGACAACTATTAGTAAGCTATACGACAAATGCGACGATTTTGACTTTCCAATCGCAAAATTTCCACATTTAAAGTAGAAATATCCAACAATCACCCGCATGTTGAGTTTATATTTCACAAATGATCTAACTGATATGCCAGGGGGCATTCAACATAATAACATTTCATACAGAGTTAAACTACTCACTGACAAATTACTGACACAGGGATATTGAAAACCGCGTTTGATGTCAACGTTCCGCAATTTTTACGGTCGGTATAATAGTCGTTTTTAGATAAGTGAAATGTTGAGTTGACTGTTCGTTTGGTGGTTGTTGTGACGTCTGTACCAATTGTGACGAAGAATTTCATTTTGATTTGACTATGGACTCACAGGTGTGACCCGTCTACATGGGATTTACTATTCTATGATACCTGATCCCACCTCTTGATTTCAAGAGGTCTGTATTTCTCCATTTTTATCAGTTTTGTATCCATATCCTGGACATCCTAAAGATATATACTTTTGTATCTGAGATTTCTTATGTAGTGTTTGAAAATGGTTATAATTCCAATCGAAGTAATTCAGGTTTACATTATACCAATCTAACCTTTTGTCTAGTTTCGTTCATGAAAATCGATTGTCATTTTCTAACAATAAGAAGAAATTTATCACAGTGGCACTATACATTACAGATAAAATGGTTGTTATGGTTACAATCATCGTTGCTTTTACAGAAGGACCGCTATTGCACAGGTCTGAATTACAGTAGCACAGTTTCATTGCCTTAGGATGATCTATACAGCTATCATTATGCACTATACCTGAACAACCGTATTTATGACCTGCAACATTGAAAAATAAAGCAGTTTATAGTCTGTGTTATTATAGTAACCGAAATAAAAATATACCATATGCACATCTTGTAATAATGTTATTAAATTGTGAGGGAAATAATAACAATGAATTAGTTTTTGAAAATAATCAATACAATAGTTAAACAAAGATAAATTGACACATGTATACAAACGCAACCAATCTAAACTAACCATCCTGTTTCATTATGTAGCGCATTCGACTCTTGATCGTAAGATCGTGAGTTCGGTAACAGGCGGCAGAATGCCGGATTCTTGGTCTTCGGATATGAGAGTTAAAATCGACGTCTCGTGCCTCAGTAGGTGTCGGGAGTTTAAAGAACCCACTCTGCCAATGGCCGGAAGTGCCGAGCATAGGCTAAACTTTGAAGCACGTCACCGGCAGAGATGAAATTTCCATGTGAGTGAAAGATTCTTGAGTAGGACGTTAAACAAAAATACAACGACAATACAGCAACAATACAACAACGAGTCGAGACCATACCATAGCAAGGTTAACAGGTAACACAACATCATAGCACCACTACTCCATGGAATCAGAGCAAGGTAAAACAATATACCTGAACACTCCTTTTAATGGTTTTTGACTGAACCTGGATATGCCACTTTATATTGGTACATCTATATTACTTTCATTATCCTTTATCATTTAAATGATATTTTTTGTATATAAAGCAAACATTATATTTAAAAGAGACTACATATACTCTACAAACACACACACTCACATGTGGGGAAGTGAATGTTTAATTACGTTTAAATTTCTGTATGGTAATAATTATTGATTGTATAGGATTTAATCATTAGATCAATTATCTTAGTCAACGGCCAAGGCAATGCCTTTGAGCAAATTTTAGTTCTACTGCGCATATGGATTGAATTGTTGAGTACTTTCTTTGTAAATTAACTGGTTCTTTTATATTAGCTTTCTCATTGGTTTATCTCTTCATGATATTAACATATTATATCATTTCCCTCCTTTTTATTTTGTGGATAAATACCGTGTTTGAATATATGAAATTTATATTGGCGGCAAGATTGGCAGAAAGAGTTACTGTTCCTTGTTACTACTGCTTAAGGTAATTATTTTAGTATCGTACTGTTATTGTTATTATTTAATTTGTATTTCTCATATTGTTCTAAAATGAGATTGTAAAGAAACTCATTAAATAAGTTCATGCTATATATTACACATTACAATAAGTATTCATCTATTTGCAATCTTCCATTGATGATATCCAGTAAAATATCACTGAATGATATTTTATTTTGATTTAATAATCCTGATGTCTTGAAACTTAATTTTATGTTTGTCCTTGTTTAATGTACATTATCTCAATTTTCATTGTACTTATTGTAACTTTGTCTTTATTTTAGATTAACCTTGTGTAAAATGTAAGTATCATAGGGACAAAATATTAATTATATTTACTTAATGATTTTGATATTTTATTATTAAAATGTTGTATGCCTGTGTTTATCTTTTTGTTGATGTATATCCATCTAAGTAGATATCAGTCCTCCTACTTGCAGTATTGACACTGATTATCTATTACAATTCTAAGTTAACAAATGCATCTCATTCGTTTTTCCGATATAGACGGATGAAATAAATTAATTTTACTCTCTTATTTCTTGGACTTTGCCAATATCAATATTTCTTTTCAATGTTTTGTATGAATTAACATGAAAAAATGGACTCTTCGAAGTTCTATACTTAACATGTATTCTGTAAACTTGTAAATAATTCAGAAAATTATAGGGCGGGCCAGAATATTTCTCATCTGCACTGGCCCCATTGTCTATTAAAAATAAAGATAGACTGTCAGTGCTCTTTTCAGTAATTGTTATACGTATGTATATTTTACAAAAAATCCATTTCACCTTTAATACAAACTGTAAATTCCTTGTCTTGTTCTCATTGTTACAATTAATTAATATCTATATAAATATATCATATTATTCTTGCCATCTGTGGGCCAGTAGAAATATAATGAGGCTTGTTCGTTTTATGTTACTGGTCCTGTTGACCACTTTGAAAAAACATAAAATTTGAGCCCTGCAAAATTGATAAATTTATAATTTTTGTTATTGGTAATAGGACACAGCTTACTTATACTTTCACTCTAAGTAAAAGTGTACTCCTCTTTTCTAGCACTGGTAAGTTTTGATAATACTTAGTGAACTACAATGTTGTATGCGACGGTTTTGCATTTCTCTAATGTGTATTCACTGGGACAAAATGTCACCGAATTTGCCTTGCCATATTAGTGATAACCTATGTACGGGATGTACAAAATGAACGAAAATACTGTTTCAATGTACATCCTGTCCCATAATTCCCATTTAACAATATCAATTCGGTCCTGCAATATTTTGTCAATGTCAATTTTTTCTGTATTTTTCTTAGACAATATCGACTTTATTCCGTATTTTGTCTGTAATTATGTCTGATTACATTATCTTCAATTTTCTCCATAATAAAAAAAATCTCAGATACCAAAGCATACATCTTTAGGATGTTTACGATATATGTACAAATCTTGAAAAACAATGGACAAACACGAATCTCTGGAAATCAAGAGGAGGAATCGGGTGTCATGGAGGAGTAAGCACCCCCTGTCGACCGGTCACACCCGCCGTAAGTCCACAGTCAAGTCAAAATGATATACATGAATAACGAATCTTCCTCGTCACAATTGGTACAGAAGTCTCAACAACCGCAACAGGCAACTCAACATTTCACCCAGTGAAACAGAGTAATCGAAAACAAGACTACTTTTACGCCGTTCAAAGTTCATACAATAGAATGAAGTGGCGTCATGGAATTGAACATGATATACTTCAAACCAAGTACCCTCAATGATAATTGACATGTAATCAATTGCTTCACGTAGTTAGTGATGACGATGTTCATTTTATTTACTCATATCATGTAGTATTGACCCAGATTTCATCCTCAATGTGATTTTAAGATTTGTAAACAAAATAATTAGATCAATATGTCTAATAAGGTAAACTGGCACATCTTTACAAAGACAACGAACCTAAATTGAATTATAACATGGGTGACAAACTTATTGTCGTTAACAAAAATATTATACACGAAGTCTCGTTTTACCTATGCATTCCTATTTTTTTGGAAAATAGATCGTATTGTTTTGGTTTTTAACAGAACCCGGGGGCGCCACTTTACCTTGGTAAACATGGACTTATTTGTTAATCGGGTATCAGAAGATAAAATTAATTAATCATACTACCTTTTCCGTGGTAAACCCGTTCTGAATTCAGTTGACTGGTAAAGGGGGATGTTGTTTTTATGCGTTATTTTCACGTTGAACTAATGCCACCGAATAATATATTAGCTGCACCTTATACGTGAAAAATTATAGACGGAACCTTAAAACAATAATGAATCAAATTGCTGTTACATTGTTAATCCTTGTCCACCACCCCTTTGTCTTGTTTTATCCCTGACATTTTTTCCCTCTTCCAGTGCCTTATGTAATGCTGAATTTCAATTCCAGTTTTAACAAAGGTATTATGATATTTTAATGTAATTTAAATCAACGAATATGAACCTTCTACAAAACACATTTAAGTAATGTTACTAATATGGCTTTCGCGGTGTGACATTTTCGAATTTCTGTATCATTTTATAATTTTGAATATCAAAATATAAATAGTCATATGTCTATGTCATCATTTCAGAAATAATGTATTTTTACAAAATGATAAATTACATCCATAGCACTTGATCCCACCTCTAGATTTCGAGAAGTCCGTATTTATCCAATATTCAGGAGATTTGTACAATGTATCCTAGTCATCCTGAAAATTAGTACTTTGGTTTCTGTGATTTTTCTATTTTACATGTAGATAGATTTACGTTGTGTCCATCCTGCCGTCTGCCATTTTGCTTTGTTCGGTTCATGTCTTTCTTATTTGTCTGAGATATTTCTTCCCCAATTAGATTGTTCTTTCCCATGACACATATAACCATAGTTCAGACATACATTTAAGTTACATGGGTGTTTTGTTAATTTAAATATTTTTGCGGTTTGCCCCAGATGGGGACCTTCCATTAGCCTTGCTCATAATGAACACTGTTGTATTGAAATGCCACTTGATTTGAAATAATGTATATTGCTCAAAACTTGTGTAGACTAAAAACCGATGTCATGTAATCCTAACGTGTTTTGTCTCGTTAAACTGATTATATTTTGAACTGTTCATGTATACAGTATTTTGGATCCATTTCGTTTCTCCTTTTCTTTTCACAATTTTTACTTCATTGGTAATTTAGTTAGTGAATTATAAACTCTCTCTCTCTCTCTCTCTCTCTCTCTCTCTCTCTCTCTCTCTCTCTCTCTCTCTCTCTCTCGTGTGTGTGTTATTTTTGGACTTCAACCTGACAGCCTACATAACTAGTTGTCCCGAAAGTCTGACAATACTTTTGTCAATTTATTGTCAATATATATATTCTCGTTTTCCTTGTCGAGTGCCTTTATTTTGTCCTAAATGTTATCCAATTCTGGCCTCACCTCAAAGGAAAAGCGTAAAGGCGATAACATGACGTTCTGTTTAACTATGAAGTGTTTTGAGAAGTAATCGAATGACCTAAGAAAAGCTACTGCGACATCGCCGTCAACGACAGGTATATAAAGAGAAAAAAAATATAGAAATACCACTGAGTCACTGGTGTCATTCGAGCAACTAAAATGCAAATTAAGTTTGTAACGGTAAGTATAATTATTATTATTTTCATTGCTAATTAGATAACGAAAATGCAAATTAAGTTTGTAACGGTAAGTACTGTTATTTTATAGACCTTTTAACTCATGGACCCTGGTAAGTATATTTGAACTCCAAAGACTTCCATTTCAATGACTGTTAAAAACCACTGTCAGAACTTTTATTAGCAATATTAACTTGATCTCTCCTGACATTTGGCAGTGGACCATACTTTTTATTGTTTCGGACGAGCCTGTAGTGATTACAGTGATTAATGACTTAATGATGTATATTCTAGTGAATTTGACACTTTTTATATTATCAAATATGTCTTTTATAAATTTAAACTGACAAATAGTACAATGATATATTTTTACTTCGGATTTTTTTTCTAAACGCCACTTATGACACCAAAGCAACATCAACTCCTCATGTGATGTACAGGTAATGTGATTCAATATAAAAACTTTTCTGTTTACCTGTAAATAAATGGATCAGCTTGTCCCTTAGTGGTCAAAAGGAATGTAGAAGAATAAGGAAATATACAAATGAATATTTATAATAAATTTGGATTTAAACATGAACAAGGTTTACAAAGATAAAGTAGCACCTCAGGATTCTAAATTCTGTCAAAGATCAAAATTATAATATCTCTTTTCAAAAAACACAGGTGCACAGGTAAAATAGTTTACCTTGTTCTAATTTCATGCATTTCTGTAGCTGTGAATAAAATACTATTGTTCCGACAATTAGTCTGTATTCCCTGTTTTGAATTTTTAATACTTTAATATCTCTGATTTTAATATTAGACTTACGTTTGTTAACATGCCGACCTTATCAACTTTTAATATGGGACCTCTGAGCCAAATGGTTAGAGCATCACGCTTTGAGTCAGGTCTCTCAGGTTCGAGCCCCGCTGGAACCTGAGACGAAATTGTGAGAAAGTTAGCAAGTTTACTTTCGGAAGGCCGGTGTCTTCTGATCTGACCAGAACCATATGGCTGATAAACTGTTGAGCGTGTTGAGGGGAATTAGCTTTGTTTTACGAAAAGGAAATTATTTTTTTGTTCAATTTTTATTACTTGTACTTGATGAACAATAACACATAAGAGCTATATACAGGCATAACAAATCTTATATTCCTATATATTTTGTGAAAATAAGTCAGATCCAGTATGATTTAGATTTAAAAGGAAAAGTGCCAAATCTTGAGTTTCTCAAGAAATTTTTACAAAATATTTAGGAATATAAGAATTGTTATGCCTGTGTATACAACTAAACTGACTGAGTCTAAGAAGTAAAAAGGGGGAAATGAAGAAAAACGCGTTTAATAAACCTTTCAACTAGTTCAGTGTCTTATCATACATTCAGAACTTTATATTTAGGATAAGTTTATCCTGAATGCAATCAAAATAAGAAATTGTTTAGAATCAACCATGCTGCATAACAAATATTTTTATCATATACATTATATTATAGATTTAGAAAGAGTTATACCTTATATTGAATTCTATTATTTTTAAACTATTATTACGCATGTGCTACCTGATATTTACATTATTCTTATATATTTGTATATAGTTTGAAAAATACATGCGCACCTCGCTATTAAGGCCCCCTTACTAACTGACTCAAAAAGTGGTCTGATTACTAAGGTGGTCTCTTAAGTGAGGTTCTGTATATATTAGATATTTATGAAGAGACTGAAAGCTTATGATGCGTGGTGGTCTCGTAAGTGGGGTGATCTTTAGGTGAGACTGAAAACTTGTGGTCTTATATGCGTGGTAGTCTCGTAAGTGGGGTGATCTTTAGGTGAGACTGAAAACTTGTGGCCTTATATGCGTGGTAGTCTCGTAAGTGGGGTGATCTTTAGGTGAGACTGAAAACTTGTGGCCTTATATGCGTGGTAGTCTCCTAAGTGGGGTGATCTTTAGGTGAGACTGAAAACTTGTGGTCTTATATGCGTGGTAGTCTCGTAAGTGGGGTGATCTTTAGGTGAGACTGAAAACTTGTGGCCTTATATGCGTGGTAGTCTCGTAAGTGGGGTGATCTTTAGGTGAGACTGAAAACTTGTGGCCTTATATGCGTGGTAGTCTCGTAAGTGGGGTGATCTTTAGGTGAGACTGAAAACTTGTGGTCTTATATGCGTGGTAGTCTCCTAAGTGGGGTGATCTTTAGGTGAGACTGAAAACTTGTGGTCTTATATGCGTGGTGGTCTCCTATGTGGGGTGATCTTTAGGTGAGACTGAAAACTTGTGGTCTTATATGCATGGTGGTCTCCTATGTCGGGTGATTTTAAGTGAGACTGACAACGTGTGGTCTTATATGCATGGTGGTCTCCTAAGTGGGGTGATCTTCAGGTGATACTGAAAACCTGTGGTCTTATATGCATGGTGGTCTTCTAAGTGGGGTGATCTTTAGGTGAGACTGGAAACTTGTGGTCTTATATGCGTGGTAGTCTCGTAAGTGGGGTGATCTTTAGGTGAGACTGACAACTTGTGGTCTTATGTGCATGGTGGTCTTCTAAGTGGGGTGATCTTTAGGTGAGACTGACAACTTGTGGTCTTATGTGCGTGGTGGTCTTCTAAGTGGGGTGATCTTTAGGTGAGACTGAAAACTTGTGGTCTTATATGCATGGTGGTCTCCTATGTCGGGTGATTTTAAGTGAGACTGACAACGTGTGGTCTTATATGCATGGTGGTCTCCTAAGTGGGGTGATCTTCAGGTGACACTGAAAACCTGTGGTCTTATATGCATGGTGGTCTTCTAAGTGGGGTGATCTTTAGGTGAGACTGGAAACTTGTAGTCTTATATGGTGGTCTCCTTTGTGAGGTGATCTTTATGTGAGACTGAAAACTTGTGGTCTTATATGCATGGTGGTCTACTAAGTGGGGTGATCTTCAGGTGACACTGAAAAGTTGTGGTCTTATATGCATGGTGGTCTTCTAAGTGGGGTGATCTTTAGGTGAGACTGGAAACTTGTAGTCTTATATGGTGGTCTCCTATGTGAGGTGATCTTTAAGTGAGACTGA